>JANJGN010000019.1:102927096-102929596 GCA_026770705.1 Isurus oxyrinchus | reverse complement strand
ACAGACACACACACAGACAGACAGACACACACACACACACACAGGCAGACAGACACACACACACACAGGCAGACAGACACACACACACACAGGCAGACAGACACACACACACACACAGGCAGACAGACACACACACACACAGGCAGACAGACACACACACATACACACACACACACACACAGGCAGACAGACACACACACATACACACACACACACACACAGGCAGACAGACACACACACAGACACACACACACACACACACAGGCAGACACACACACACAGACACACACACACACACACACACACACACAGACAGACACACACACACACGCAGACAGACACACACACACACACACACGCAGGCAGACACACACACACAGGCAGGCAGACACACACACACAGGCAGGCAGACACACACACACAGGCAGACAGACACACACACACACAGGCAGACAGACACACACACACACAGGCAGACACACACACACACACACACACAGGCAGACACACACACACACACACACACACAGGCAGACACACACACACACACACACACACACACACAGGCAGACACACACACACACACACAGGCAGACAGACACACACACACACAGGCAGACAGACACACACACACACAGGCAGACAGACACACACACACACAGGCAGGCAGACACACACACACACACAGGCAGACACACACACACACAGGCAGACACACACACACACAGGCAGACACACACAGGCAGACACACACAGGCAGACACACACAGGCAGACACACACACACAGACACACACACACAGACACACACACACAGACACACACACACAGACACACACACACAGACACACAGACACACACACAGGCAGACAGACACACACACACACAGGCAGACAGACAGACACACACACACACACACACAGGCAGACAGACACACACACACACACAGGCAGACACACACACACAGGCAGACACACACACACAGGCAGACACACACACACAGGCAGACACAGGTAGACAGACACACACACACAGGCAGGCAGACACACACACATACACACACACACACACACAGGCAGACAGACACACACACAGGCAGACAGACAGACAGACAGACACACACACACACACACACACAGGCAGACACACACACACAGACACACACACACACACACACACACACACACACACACAGACACACACACACACGCAGACAGACACACACACACACACACACGCAGGCAGACACACACACACACGCAGGCAGACACACACACACAGGCAGGCAGACACACACACAGGCAGACAGACACACACACACACAGGCAGACAGACACACACACACACACAGGCAGACACACACACACACACACAGGCAGACAGACACACACACAAACAGGCAGACAGACACACACACACACAGCCAGACAGACACACACACACACACACAGGCAGACACACACACACACAGGCAGACACACACAGGCAGACACACACACACACAGGCAGACACACACACACACAGGCAGACACACACACAGGCACACACACACAGACACACACACACAGACACACACACACAGACACACACACACAGACACACACACACAGACACACACACACAGGCAGACAGACACACACACACACAGGCAGACAGACACACACACACACACACACACACACACAGGCAGACAGACACACACACAGACACACACACACACACACACAGGCAGACACACACACACAGGCAGACACACACACACAGGCAGACACACACACACAGGCAGACACACGCAGGCAGACACAGGTAGACAGACACACACACACAGGCAGGCAGACACACACACACAGGCAGGCAGACACACACACACACAGGCAGGCAGACACACACACACACACAGGCAGGCAGACACACACACACACACAGGCAGACACACACACACACACGCAGGCAGACACACACACACACACGCAGGCAGACACACACACACACGCAGGCAGACACACACACACACAGGCAGGCAGACACACACACACACAGGCAGGCAGACACACACACACACAGGCAGGCAGACACACACACACACAGGCAGGCAGACACACACACACACAGGCAGACAGACACACACACACACAGGCAGACAGACACACACACACACAGGCAGACACACACACACACACAGGCAGACACACACACACACACACAGGCAGACACACACACACACACACACACAGGCAGACACACACACACACACACAGGCAGACACACACACACACACACACACAGGCAGACACACACACACACACAGAGGCAGACACACACACACAGGCAGACACACACACACACACACACAGGCAGACAAACACACAGGCAGACACACAGGCAGACACACAGGCAGACACACACACACAGGCAGACACACACACACACAGGCAGACACACACACACACAGGCAAACACACACACACAGGCAGACACACACACACAGACACAGACAGAC
>JANJGN010000019.1:102917096-102919596 GCA_026770705.1 Isurus oxyrinchus | reverse complement strand
GCAGTCACACACACACACACACACACACACACAGGCAGTCACACACACACAGGCAGTCACACACACACAGGCAGTCACACACACACACACACACACACACACACACAGGCAGTCACACACACACACACACAGGCAGTCACACACACACACACACAGGCAGACACAGACACACACACAGGCAGACACACACACACACACAGGCAGACAGACACACACACACAGGCAGACAGACACACACACACACAGGCAGACAGACACACACACACACACAGGCAGACAGACACACACACACACAGGCAGACAGACACACACACAGGCAGACAGACACACACACAGGCAGTCACACACACACAGGCAGTCACACACACACAGGCAGTCACACACACACACACACACACACACACACACAGACACACACACACACAGACACACACACACACACAGGCAGTCACACACACACACACACACACACACACAGGCAGTCACACACACACAGGCAGTCACACACAGGCAGTCACACACACACACACACACACACACACACACACAGGCAGTCACACACACACAGGCAGTCACACACACACACAGGCAGTCACACACACACACACACAGGCAGACAGACACACACACACAGGCAGACAGACACACACACAGGCAGGCAGACACACACACACACACACACACACACACACAGGCAGACACACACACACAGGCAGTCACACACACACACACACACACAGGCAGTCACACACACACACACACACACACACAGGCAGTCACACACACACACACACACACACACAGGCAGTCACACACACACACACACACACACACAGGCAGTCACACACACACACACACACACACAGGCAGTCACACACACACACACACACACAGGCAGTCACACACACACACACACACACAGGCAGTCACACACACACACACACACACAGGCAGTCACACACACACACAGGCAGTCACACACACACACAGGCAGTCACACACACACACACACAGGCAGACAGACACACACACACACACAGGCAGACAGACACACACACACACAGGCAGACAGACACACACACACAGGCAGACAGACACACACACACACACAGGCAGACAGACACACACACACACACAGGCAGACAGACACACACACACACACAGGCAGACAGACACACACACACACACAGGCAGACAGACACACACACACACAGGCAGTCACACACACACACAGGCAGTCACACACAAACACAGGCAGTCACACACACACAGGCAGTCACACACACACACACACACACACAGGCAGTCACACACACACACACACACACACACACACACACACACACACACACACACACACACACACACACACACACAGGCAGTCACACACACACAGTCACACACACACACACACAGGCAGTCACACACACACAGTCACACACACACACACACACAGGCAGTCACACACACACAGTCACACACACACACACACACAGGCAGTCACACACACACACACACACACACACAGGCAGTCACACACACACACACACACACAGGCAGTCACACACACACACACAGGCAGTCACACACACACACACACACACACACAGGCAGTCACACACACACACACACACAGGCAGTCACACACACACACACACACAGGCAGTCACACACACACACACACACAGGCAGTCACACACACACACACACACAGGCAGTCACACACACACACACACACACAGGCAGTCACACACACACACACACACAGGCAGTCACACACACACACACACACACAGGCAGTCACACACACACACACACACACAGGCAGTCACACACACACACACACACACAGGCAGTCACACACACACACACACACACAGGCAGTCACACACACACACACACACACAGGCAGTCACACACACACACACACACACAGGCAGTCACACACACACACACACACACAGGCAGTCACACACACACACACACACACACAGGCAGTCACACACACACACACACACACAGGCAGTCACACACACACACAGGCAGACAGACACACACACACACAGGCAGACAGACACACACACACACAGGCAGACAGACACACACACACACAGGCAGACAGACACACACACACACACACAGACACACACACACACACACACACACAGACAGACAGACACACACACACACAGGCAGACAGACACACACACACAGGCAGTCACACACACACACACAGGCAGTCACACACACACACACAGGCAGTCACACACACACACACAGGCAGTCACACACACACACACAGGCAGTCACACACACACACACAGGCAGTCACACACACACACACAGGCAGTCACACACACACACAGGCAGACAGACACACACACACACAGGCAGACAGACACACACACACACAGGCAGACAGACACACACACACACAGGCAGACAGACACACACACACACAGGCAGACAGACACACACACACACACACACACACAGGCAG